>OZ032121.1:4803428-4825928 GCA_964026355.1 Pseudorhiza aurosa
TGTGGGAATAAACATACCATATTTAAAATCAAGTTAAGTTCGAATCCAGCATGTGTCACCATCTAAAAACCATTGATGGTGATGGCAACAGGAAACTACCTAAAGCCAATTTCCTGGAAGAAACTCTGAGTCCTAGCACTGGTTTCTGCTAAGCTTGGAATCGAGTACGCCAAGCAGTTTTTACCAAACATTTTTTGTCAAAAAGCACTGTTCAAAAGGAGTTTGCTCGATAGTGAGGTCCTGGATATTATTTCTTTCACACAGCTTAAAAAGTTGATTTCAAATCTACGACCAGTTAAAAACCCTAATAATACGTACGTATTGGACATCTCAGGTATAAGATTATTGACCTAGCTCCGGCTTCAAATTACTGATCTGAACCAGTATCGCTTCAGACATGCATTTGACTGCCTTAATCCTGTCAGTAAATTGTTTTCCTTCGTGGAATTGAACATCTGTACATTTCCCTGCTGAATTTCTGCGGCAGCAAAGTCGTGGTAGGAGGCTTAATTGGTACAAAATTTCCCACAATATCGTTTCATTCATTTGGGTCGCATTAAAAGCGGTGTAAACGGTACGCAATCCTACCTAACCTATCGTAACCGTGAGCGACTGAACGCTTTTGGGAACAGCTAGATGAACAAAAGTAGTTAGCTACCATTGGGTTGCCCTGTTAAATAAGATTCGCTCTACTTTCAGAATCTCGTGGCTCGAGGCTGAGAAGATGAACGTCGCGATCCTTAAGAATCAAGTTCACCTTGGAAGGACCTTAAAAGTTTCAACTCTGCTGTTTGTGAGACGTAGTCACATTTTCCAATACACTGCGGTAGATTAAAAGGTTGAATCCTTCTAAACAACATCTGAAGTCAAAGGATCACTTGATGGCACATTACGGATGAAAAAAGGCCGAGGCTTGGTTTGGAAGAATCCAAAAAAATTTATCTTGCTCTTTTATTCCTGTTCTAGCTAGTTTTTAT
The DNA here is from genome assembly GCA_964026355.1 of Pseudorhiza aurosa. Taxonomy (NCBI): domain Eukaryota; kingdom Metazoa; phylum Cnidaria; class Scyphozoa; order Rhizostomeae; family Lychnorhizidae; genus Pseudorhiza; species Pseudorhiza aurosa. The sequence goes on from OZ032121.1 coordinate 4,804,406, forward strand.
ATCTGTACTTATTACATAGATCATGAATCTTTTGTAACTTATGTTCTTGTAAAGAAGGTAATATTATTATGGTATCATTGTAAAGAAGGCTTTAATTAGCTGCTACGTGCTATGTTAGCGCAGCCTATCATAAAGAAATTGACTATCATTATTATCATATCATAATTACTATTATTATAATCATCCCATTACCCCATATGACTTTTCCTAGTCGCTGTTTCATCGGAGATACGTCGCAGACTGGGAGAAATTATGTAAAAACTAGGCTTGGCAAGATTAGTTGCTCATTGGCGTTTAAATTGACCACTTCATAAGAAGCAATTTAATCAGGATTCGTTGAACATCAAGAAAAAGCTCTTACTTTGTGCTTTTCAGATGAGTTTAATGGAACATAATCATGCGACTTGAGAATGATTTCCTTTTCTTTAAGACAACTTTCAGAGAGCAGCGTTTCAAACTGTGATTGTAAATGCCTTCGAAGGAGAGTTTTGCTTTGCGAGATTGCCAGCAGATTTGCCAAAGTTTCCGCATTGAATCGTGGCTCTAAAACCTATAAAACACACCGGAAGTTGACAAACTTTCACAAGAGATACTTTAATTGAAGTCTGCGACTGATCAAATCAGAAGAAAAACGCGAACCACGGACACTTTCAATCACGAAAAATTCAGCAGAGATGTCCAGTCTAAAACTAAACTTCAAACTTTATCAAGAAATAAAATATCAGCACATCATCAGAATGGAACAATGGTTAGCGAAAACACTAAACAAGAGCAACCCGAAATCGTGGCATTTTGATCAGTTTGTAATCAATATATGTGTGCGCTCTCACCATTAATGCCCCGTGAACTCCACTGCCACGTAAGTTTGGTGCGTATTCGGCTAGGTCTATTGACCTTAGCCAATCCATTACTCTACCATTAGTCCAAAGCATTACGTGGTTGCATCGATCCTCACTCTGTAAGTGAAAAAGTAGAGAATAGATAAAGACTAAGGCGGAATAATCTGCATTGACCGCCTACCCTTGTGGCATTGATTAAATAAAGGAGATTTGGCAAGGCAGCAAATATTTTGTAGCAAAGTCGTTTGATTCTATAAAGTCTCTTCCCACGTCGTGCCTGTTTATCTGAGATCTGTAAAAACTGGCTTGCGAATTTCCTCGTCATGGATTGTAAATATTTCAATGAAAAATTTTCTCTTAGCCAAAGATAAGTACTACAAGTCCAGCCAAGAATCGCAAGAAAAAAGGGGGAGGCACATACCTGTGGCGTCAAGCAAGGCTTCAAATAGTTTGGATGAAATCTTTGATGTCTGAAAAAGGATGAAAGTAGAACTTGAGAGAGGAATAATTTGAAATTCATTATTTCAAGAAATAATGTCCTTGCCACAACATAGCAGTTAAATCAGATGCTATTCAGTAACCTCAGTTGATAATAAGGACGGATAAGTTTGAGTGATGGTGAAATTGGATGTTAATTATCGATCCTATGATCAGTGGTTCGAATCGACCCTCAGCTTAAATTTCACTTCGAATGAGGAGACTGGCCAGTTCTCTGTAATTCCAGGCGTATGAATCATGAGGTGTGGCCGCATTGAGAGGAAGCACTTAGACACTGCTCCATAAGCAAAAAGCTTCTCAGTACCCAAATGTCTAGCAGAATTTACTTTAACTTTGAGGCCTGCAGAGAAGCTCAAATGCTGTGAATAGCTAGACAGAAAAAGCTTAATGACGACTTACCTTAAACACTGAATAGCTCTCTTCAAACTGATGTGATGCAAAGTTGTGTAGACTTTCAGTTGAAATAAATCATCCTAAAACGTCCGGAAGAGGTAAAATGATTGTAAAGCAAGACGACGTAGAGTCCTTCCCTATGAATGCCTTAAAGTATTGCTGGGCATAGCAATACTAGCGCAATGAGAAATATGACATTGAGTGAAACAACGTGTATGATACCGTCAACCGCGAGAACGTCCAGCCAGGGTAAATTCCGATAAAGTCCGATCGACTTCGGCCTAACTTACAAGAGCTGATGTAAAAAGATTCACTATACTGCGCTTCGAAAATATTTTGAGATTCAAGGTGGCCGAGATTTAAAAGAATGCTAAAAGTTAGAAAAACGCTATTTACCAAAGTTAGATTCTGCAAAACACGCCCATCCACTCGGTTTTCGAAGAAGATGCCTTTGTACTGAGGCAGTCCGATGTCGTCAAGCCAACCTAAAAAGCCAAAATAAGATTCTCATGTGCCTCTAGAATTTTAACTCAACCTAGAAGTTATAAATATTCTATAATGCTTCTCACAATTTCAATAACATGCGCTGCATTTCGTTGAGAATTTGCTAATAAGAAGGTAACAATATACTCCTTGAATCAGATCCTTTCTAGTTCAGCATACATTCGCAGACTAATTCTCAATGGAAACTTGAAGATTCCAACAAAAACCACGCTTACGATGATCAGTCGGTCCATGTTGTTAAAAATGCTAAATACTTTGGTGTACAAGTTGACTGCAGTTTGGATTGGACAGAGCAAATCAAGGCAGTCCCTGCCAAGGTTTCCATGATAATAGGCCTTTTGCATGATACCAAGTGATTCCTAAAAAGAGTCCTTGAAAATATTCTAAATGGGTATTTCGGAGCTCCACTTTTGACAGTGTTCTTCAGATTGTTGCTGTGCAGGATTTAAGCGAAACTAAGTCATATGAGGCATAAAAGCTGCATTCAGTTCAGCAGCAGAGGTAGAGCAATAGAAAACACTTCATTCAAGACAATGATGAACAACATAATTGGGTGGGGCTAGGCTTGTATCTATTCCACATTTACTACGACTACTTCTACATGCTTTTCCCAAAAAGAAGGGACAAAGGGTCGCTGATATTGACTGTCAAGCACCATCAAGTGACTTTGACTTTTCTCCATCATTCTGCACTATCTCGGGGCTGTTTTTGTGTTGGGTCCTGCCGCAGTCAAGTTCTCTTCAACCCAGTCTTCCCATCTCTTCTTCGGTCTTTCCTATTTCTCCGACCTTATTCTAATCTTCTTCACTTTTGTCTCTGTCATTATGGGGTTCACATCGTCAACGCGTTTTGGCTTAGTTTTAATGATTGGATGCCCTTCCTGCCATCAAAGCTGATGGCAGTTAATTCCCATGCAAGCTTCAATAGAAGTCATTACCCTGCAACAATTCACTATCGGGTTGTATCACACATTCACCTATTGCCACTTAACCCTTGGAAAAATTCTAACAAATGTGCAACTACTGGGTCGGGAAAGAGGAAGAATGGGGGCATTCTTACTCGCGTAGCACATTCCTCTGTTTTACCAGCTACTCCGCAAAATCATTTCCAAATTACAAAGTGATCAATCAGTTTCGCATCAGTTGAGCAATAGAAGAAATATAGATGATCACAAAGGTATTTACGTGCAACCCAGTTATGGTCGAGTCTTCCAGTATAATCAGGCTCAAAGTTCTGCAATGCCTAAAGGAAATATACACATCAAGTAATCTAAACAAGACGATCAACGACAATCAAGACACTGATAGATAAACAAAAAGCTTCTCGGTGTCCATTAACAACAAATAAAGAAGGAAATCAAGTACAAGGAGAATGAGAAGTGAATGGAAATCTTGAAAATCAGACAATTCCCCGATAAATGGAGGCGTCTGTATAGCTCAGTGATAAGATTCTTCAGCAATGATCCTACATCAGTGGTTCGAATCCACCCTCAGCTAAACTTAGAGTGCGAAGAATCGCTAGCTCAATGTAACTACAGAGGTAGGAATCACGAGATGTGATCACATCAAGAGGTAGGGCCTGGACACTGATCGATAAACAAAAAGCTTCTCGTGTCCATTAACAACAAATAAAGAAGATAAGTGGAAGACACGTTTAAACAGCATAGCATGCTCGATTTCGAGGGAGTCAGGAACGAGAGACAAGCTTCTGAGCTTTTCCTAGAAAATTGGAACTTTATGTGGCAGCCTCGCATTGCCTTACATACCAACAGCTTTTAGCTGCGAATCGTCCAGGATTTGAAAGCAGAACAACTTGCGTCACGATTTGGCCCCCATAAATCAAATACTAAGGCACCCTGTTCTTCGCTTAAACCTTTTATCTCTTCCGTTCATTAGTCAACAATAAAATCAATGTGCTTTAGACTAAATCGATTGCATCTTTTCCAATTGGGCTGTCTGCTTCAGTCTACAGGAAGTCGAAGTTCTCAAGGTCACTTCTGTTCCTAACCATTCTAATCTTCATATAGAGCTGCTCATTGCAGAGAGCCGCTCTTCGTAAGGAATGCCTCTGCAGTAAGGTGGTCACTACGGAAAGGTGTCCTTTAAACAGTTATCTCGTCAAGAAGGGCTCCTGGTGCTAAGATTTTATCATTGTGGAGAGGAGGTCGATGTGGAGAGGTGACTATTACATTACAAAATGAGGAAAGATTTCGCGATAAAATCGCTAAAAGATGTGACGGTTGTATCCAGATATTTTTCCATCAACATAAAATCCACTGTCAGCGCGTATTTTCCAGAGGACATAGAATTACCTTTAATGCGTACTGCAACTTTTTCTGGTGAATCGGCAATGTGATTCCCAGATCACGTTCCATTTCTTGACTGCTCAGTTTAAACACGTCATCCCCCCTGGATAATGCTTTCGTGAAAGTTGGTATGTACGCCGACAACCCTTCATCTTCCAGCCAATCGCTGACCTGCTCCATCGTCCATGTGGCAAAGGAATTCCCAATCACATTCCTAGATCAAAGAGAACTATTCGTCAGTCTGGATCATACACGTTTAAATTCCATTAATATGTATAAGAGCATAAAAATGTCATGCTAGCTCACAATCAGACTGGTCCACCTTTCTCAATTAGGCAATGCGCAATGGACATGCTTAGGGTGCGGGCATTTTTTTATGTTTCCAAAAATTTCCACACTTTTGAAAAAATTGCTAGCCAATAATGCGTCAAACGTATATAAATGTATTTCATACATTTTGTGCACATCTGAAAGCAGATTGATAAAGGATAAGGCATTGAAAATATAGTAAAAAGCAAGGGAACCTTGAATCACTCTTGTGGCACGCCAATCTGCTTTTCTTTTTTTAGTGAAATATGTTGAGCAAAGGTGGTCTATAAAAAGCCCCAAAAGAGGAAGAAAGAAGAACACGAAAGGTTAAGAGGATAGAGAGATCAAATTAAGTTTATTGATCTTCGAGTTGAAAGATGGCAAGTTGAAAGATTCGGGAAAGCAAGAGGAAGGCAAGGCGTCCCATAAATTGCACGTTCTTGGGATAAATGGTGATTTGTGGGATAGATTTCGTGGATTAGGTAATGAAACTTGGAAAGGGTGTTAGTGAATCGAGCTTCTGGTGTTCCTGACACGCCTCAAAGGAACAGGAATAATATCCCTGATCTCCTGAGAGCGATGCCGGTGAAAGAATCTTTAAAATATGGAAAGACCTCCAACTAAACGACAATGAGGAAGAGATTGGAGAGATTTTGTGAGGTTAGGAATGCTGATGAGACGAATGGCTTTGGATAAGACTTTGTCCAGAAGTTAGAGAATAGATTTTGGAGCACCACCCAAGCCGTGGGAACAGTAGTCTAGAGAGTTATGAATTTGGAGGTTTATATTTCATCCTCTACCATGCGATTCGGAACTCTTATGATGAATTGTACAGTATATCATTTCTGTATACAAGGTAACGATTTGGTTGACTGTTATGCTGGAACTGCGAAGGAGCATAACCCACTGCATCGCGTGCTAAATGTTAATTGCGTGAAACTTAATCTAAAGTACTTTCTTGATTGCAATTGCACTCTTTAATTACTCACGCAACAAATTAAATTTCCGTTAATTATAAGTAGATTAGACCAGAGCACGTGGTAGGGTGGGATAGAAAGATATTTGAGACGCCGTGGGGTGGGATTCTTACAAGCAGATAAAGTGCCATTTTCTTTAAATTTATCTTCGTTAAACTTTTCAATGTTATGAACTAGTAAGTCTTGGGGATAATTTCCTCAACAAATGAGGAGAATTCACTTACATCTTCAGTAACTTTTTGGGGCTGTTTTTATAGCGAGGAGAGGAGATGACTAGGGCCTTAGGCTTTTAGGCCTAGTTACAAAAGTGCACCGGTCCACGACGATTGCCCTTATCGTCTAAGGCTGATGACGAATGAAATTCGTCCACGAAATGAATTTTCTTGCAATTTTCGGTCGGTATTGCCGGGGAAGTTACAGAAGCGTGCGCGGTTGAGTCTTGATGCCACGGCGAATTCGCACGAACTGTGGTTAATACTAAACTTTGCATGTATTGCATTGCTGCAACGATGAGTGGACAAACGCTGATACATTGGAGCAGGGAAATTCGACGAGTCTTCCTCAACGGGCGCCAATGCAGCCGTTACGAAGCGGTCCTAGAATATCATCCGCTGGTTAACTGATAATAATCCCATTGAAATGGTCTTTGATGCCATTTCGTAATCCAGTGATGATGCTATTGAACTTTCCAGAGAAGTCACTGATCACATTACTGGCACCAGAGGACATGGGTACATAGATGCCTAAGAAAGGCAGACCTGTTCAGCTTGAATCTAGCTGTCATGATGAAATCTGATTGCTTCAGCGCAACATACCACCCAACACTTTCGATGACATCAAGATGCCAACACCAGCAGTGTGTGTATTCTCCCTCCCTCCCTCCCTCCCTCTCTCCCTCCCTCTCTGCCTCCCTCTCTGCCTCCCTCCCCCCTTCCCTCCTTCCATCCCTCCATCCCTCCCTCCCTCTCTCTCTCCCTCCCTCTCTCCCTCCCTCTCTCCCTCCCTCTCTCCCTCCCCTACGATATAATATTGCAGCTTTACCCTTCTCGAGCTTCATTGAAATGGACAGAAGCCAGTTCGTAATTCACAGTAGCCACATTCCACCACCCATCGTAAAATTTCTAAAATACGTTTAGGTCCATGTTCACGCGGTTGGTCTTTTGCTGCCTTCTGACGTCAGACTGACAGCTGCCTCTTTTTACAATTGTGTAAGCAAAAATTATAACGATGATAATGATAATATGCACTTACTTATAGTTGGTTAAAAGAAATAGTTAGACAAAACTAATGCAGGCCAAATGGTCTTCCCTTCTACAATTTTTTCAATCTAACAGCTACATGGGGATCCCGTCCAATTTTTATACTGTTTCTAAACAGACTGAAGGCTTTGGGAGAACAACTTCCCATGCATAGTAGCTGTTAATCGTGACGGAATCCCCGAACCAATGGACCCCCGAACCAGTGGACTGGCGCTAGAATACTCGAGATGGCGTCCATTATCGAGGAGCAGCACACCCTAACATGGAAGATACAGTGACTACGAAGCACAGATTAGAAAGGATTCACCTCAAGCTTAAAGCATATCTACAAAGCAGTCGTACGCTCAGCACTATTTCATGGAGCAGAAACCTGGGCAAAAAAGTCAACTCCATCAAAAGACTAGAAACAAAGGAAATGAATATGCCCAGACGCTCTGTAGGTGTCACACGACTCGAAAAATTCGTGTGTCAGGGGCTCCTTGGGGGTGGAACCGCTTCAACACACCCTACCAGCTTTTTTAGTGAGTTATGTTGGGGACAGGCCACGGTGGCCTATACAAAGCCCCAACAAAGGAAGAAAGAAGAAAGCGAAAGGCTAAGGGGAGAGAGAGAGATCAGATCAAAGTACGGATAAAGTTGGCATGGTTCGGTCACTTCGAATGAAAGAAGGGTGCCATTTACTCAAGCTTGTACAAGGAATGGAGATTAAAGGACAAAGGCGTCGCGAGAGACCAAAGATGAGATGGATAGATTCCGTCGAGAACGATGTGGCAGGACTCCGCATCACGAAAGAACTCGCACAAGACCGATAGAGATGGAGAAAACTGACATCACCGGCCCCGTTGAAGAAAAGAAATTAGAAGGATTCTGCTTACAGTCGGGATGACGAAGCCTGCATCACCATTGACCATCTGACATTGGTTCGAAACGGGGCGTTTATCCATATGTAGGCACTAATATCAACTGCTTTTCTAAAGGGGGGAATTCATTTGGGCTGGGCGCTTACTCGCTTCATTTACAAAAGCGAATCGATTCTTCAATGTTCACCCATCTATGGAAAATTAAACATCTAAAATTTTAAACTTTGCATGAAGAACAAATGGAAATTTGAACCTTCTTTGCTCTGAATGATAGGCACGTCCATTTGAATTTGGCATCTAGAAAATAAATCAAATGCTTCTGATAAAAACACGACCTAGCTGCTACGTCAAAGGGCACTTTCGAAAACTTTAAAATAAAGATGCATCAAGAAATCTTAAGAGAAAACTTTATCAAAAATAAAAAAATTAGTAATATAATATCATCTGAAGGTGGTGAATTGAAAAATGCCTTAACATGATTTTTAAAATGAGGAAGAAAAAATTGGATTAGACTGAGAAAGAAAAAGTGTACATAGCAGAGGGTAGTTTCGATCTACCGACCTCTGGGTTATGGGCCCAGCACGCTTCCGCTGCGCCACTCTGCTGAAAGCTTTACCGGCAGAAATTTCTAACTATATCATAGCATCTCAATGGGATAGTTGCGTCATACTTCTTAGAACAATCATAACATCTCAATAGGCTGGTTGCTTCGTACTTGCCAGAACAATACACTTAATCTTGAATTTTCCGTCGTCGTTAATTTCTTTGACTTTTTTTAACTTGAATTGTTTTCAAAACAGAAACCCAGGCTTTATAGCTGCTGATACGAAATCATTTCTGGACGGAGGAATCCGTTCTCACCAGACGCTTACCTTGTGCTTTTCAAAAATATTATCTGAAAATTCTAGAAATATTCCTATTGATTAAATCTAAATGAATACAATTTAAGATTCAAATGAATCGGTTTGGCTTACAATTATCGGGTTAGGTGACGGCGCGCTTGTCTTCGTGTGGTTGCGAACTACGGACAAATAAAAATTTCTTTAAATAGCAGAATAAAGTACATAAGAAAGCAAAAATTGGTCCCAGCTGGAAGATGTTTTCTTGATGAAAAAATTTGGGGGAAGGCCGTGGTGGCCTATACAAACTCCGACAAAGGAAGCAAGAGAAAAGCTAAGAGGAGAAGGAGATAAGATCAAGTTTAATGGTTATAGATTTGAAAGAAGACAAGGAGTCAGAAAAGGAAGAAGATAAGACTTTCATCAACTGCAAGTTCTTGGGATCATTGATTGCATATGGAAAGAGTTCGTGGATTAGGTAGTGAAATCTGGAAAGGGCTTGAGGGATTGAGTTTCTGGTGGTCCTGACACGCCTTGGAGAAATGTGAATGATGCATCCTATTTCCTTAGAACCAATGTCCACGGAAGTATAACAGATGGAAAGATCTGCAAATTAACGCCGATAAGAAAGAGGTTTGAGAGATTCGGCGAAGTTGAGATTGTTGATGAGACGAAAAGCTTTCGATTGGATTTTGTCAAAAAAAACACAGAGAGTGGGTTCAGGCACATCACCTTAGAGATGGGAGCAGTTCTTCGTAGAAAGATGGAATTGGCGAGTTTTATATAGACAGTAGATGAGAAGATGAGAAAGCCGACTGTCTCTGGAGAGGAAGCCAAGCTTTAGAAAGGCATGCTAAGATGGCGTGATTTTCAAAAAATATTACATCCATGGTCGGGCTCAAACCTGGTAGCACTCTAAAAAATCTATGAGCACTAAAGGAAAATTACACTGATAAACGTTTCAGAAAATTCAATAACTGATTCTTAGAGTGCCTTTCGCACTGATTTTAGATATGTATTTACTTTTTCTCTAGCATGTCAGGATGTTGAGATACAGAGGAACCCCCACTTCATGAAAACGAACTAAAGCTCGACCCTCCGCGTGAAATCAGTTAGCATCATGCATAACTTAGTTGTTTTGAATAAGTTTGTCTTGATGTGCGGAATGCAAAAAGTGTAGCATTTACCAATTAATTTTGATTACAGAATGATATTTGAGTTATTCTTTAACTTTTTTGACTGAAATGTCGTGGCACTGAGAAGTACTACCAGAAACGAGACTGGCCTATCGTGATGGTTATTATTACTATTATTATTTCACATGTTTAAGGAGGGTAGCTCGTCAACATAGCTGACTTTCAAGGGGCCCTCCATATACAAAAACTTACAAAATAACTATTACAAAATAACATATAACTAAATTAGCCTAATTACAATGCAACTAACACATTCTATGAAACCCTATTGAAGACCCTATAACAACCTAAAATAAACATCTAAAAAAAAGAAAATCCAAATGGCAAACACCCCTAGCTACAACTAAACGAGACATTGTTTAAAGCTTTACAGGGAGGCTGCCTGCTTACACTCAGCTGTGAGACCATTCCAAGACCTTGCACCTCTAAAAGAGGTTATGAGCCTGGAAGAAGCAGCGTCAAGGAAAACCTACGTATACAGCCTCAGAAGGTCTATCCGCCACCTCTCCATTTAAAGCTTGGCTTGATGAAGAATTTCGTGAAGTCAATGGGTAAGAAAAATTCAAGAGGATTCAAATATTTGCAGAAAAAGTTTCCATAAAACCCCGGGGTCACACTATCACTGGCGAATATTGCATTTTATCCATCAAAAATCATTGAAATCAAATCTATATTGTATGCAGCCCTAATTTTCATATCGTTGTTCCAAATTTGCTGCTTTTAGTGAAATAGGGAAGGAGCTGTATCTCAAGAATGTGACGTGCTAGAGAAAAACTGATTACACATATGAAATCAGCGCAAAAAATTCATTAAGAAAAGTCTATTTATATCTCAGATGATTAAAATAAGTGAAAATTTCTCGACCAGTGTTATAAACAAATGCTGCCTGTAATTATCCAATTCAAGTAAACTTTCCAGTGAATTTCAATGAAAACTGCTTACAAAAAGGGTAAAACCTTACCAAGATTTGGCTCGCTAGTGCTCCGTGCCCCTTGGAACACGGTGTCGCTGTCAGCGTCATTATCAGTCCGCGACTCGTGTACCCTGGGTGCATCAACTCCGTTGACACGTAAGTGGTTACCGATGTCAGAACTTTCCGATGCTTGAACGAAAGAAAGAAAAAGTTTCAAAATTAACAGTGAAAATGACCCGCGCTCCAAGTGAAATCGGCTAATCAGAAACAAGTTTACGCAATGGAAGTGTGACAACGGAAGGTTGCTTAATGAGGCATTGAGGCAAGAAAGAACGTTGGCAAAATTGTTGGTATCAAGAGGATTACTGCCAAACAGCATCATCAAAATGGGCCTTGAATAAAGCGACGCTGGCTTCCTGAATCACTAGGGGTGTGGCGGCCAAAGACGCCTTTTGCCATCCGTCGCCCTTAGTCACCGTCAGACATTGGCGCTGCGACCGCCTTGTTAATCAAATACCACCCTGAGCAACGCCACAGTGATGAGGTTTGCTTTCTTCGCCACGCGTTACTCTCGGCTGTACGTCAGGCACCCATTTGCGGCTGGGTGGACAGAGGCAGGGCATCCAAAAGACGTGAACTAGCCGGTCTCGAGCCCCGGACCGTCAGCAAAGAGGACGAGTCCCCTAACCGCTATGCCAACTATCCCTTCTAAGTGAGTTCCAATGCTGTCATGCAACATACCATGGCTTGTATTCATCGCCCCTTTCAGTCTATCGTTTTCCTGTAGATTACAAAAGATTAGTCAATAGCAAGAAAGAAATTGATGCATGTTTATTCTTACTCACAGATTCCAAGATACTTGGATAAACACTACGGATCATCAATATCAGGATTGACAATGAGAACAAAAAATTCTCTTCTAGAAAGTTTGATGCGAAGTAAAATCTTTCACTGGCTAACCAAAGCAAACTAGCTATAAAAATGCGAAGATCAAAGACACAGAGACAGAATAACTCTCTTGAACTACGGACCATCAGACTGAAAGCGTAGCTGCGTTAACATATACATGCATGTAGTTTAATTGCAGGAATCTTAAGAGGAGAAGTCAGTCGGTGGCGTAAGCGCGTGGTCCCGGGTCCCCCCCACGGTAAGTTTTTATCTGCGGCTTCTCTCTACGCCCACCCTCTGTATCGCAAATGCGCAAAGGCACAAAAAAATATGGGGGTAAAGTTCGGCGAGCGAAGACAGGCATCAGCCACTCTACCTCGCAATAGCATGGCTCAGAATGGAGGTGCTCCTCCCCAACAAGGTGCTCCCCAGTGTGCTAGCTTGGACTATGCAGCTCAATTTACTTTCCCACTGAATCAACATATTTAGATGAACAACAACTATTTTTATATCACAATCACGATTATAAATCTTGGGTATATCTTGAAGGAAAATGGATTAAAGCAGGGGTGGGCAAACTACGGCCCGCTGAGTGCTTCTTTACAGCCCACCAATAACTTGCATCAAGCAAAACCAACTCTCCCGTTATTCTCGTTTTCTAATCGCTGGATACCGCATAAACGCAGTATAAACATGTAAAGCGTTACCATACTGAGGATGGACTATACTTTCAAAAGATTTATTTAAGCATATTTTTCATTTTTATTGCATGACAATCTAGTTTTAAAAAAGCCTTGGCAACATACTGTGCGGCCCATTAAAACTTAAAAATGTGTGACTGCGGCCCTTGTGCAGAAAAGTTTGCCCACGCCTGGATTAAAGCATAAATTCAGTAACAATCAACTTAAAGAGAGATTGTTACCTTGGTAGTGACCACCTTAGTGCAAAAAAATTGGTTCACACCCCAAAACCACGACTTTATACTTTATACTCTTTAATCACCCCCTTGTATCTTTCTATGATCATTTTACAATAACTAATAATTTTTCAGTCGTTCCTTTGCGTATCTGGTGGCTCATTCATATTCATACGTGGTCTGTCAGGATTTTATCAGTATATGTGTAGCTGAAGATTGATGAAACTGAAACTCAGAGCTTTAAACCAAAGCATATTATCCCTCTCTCTGTACTGCCAAAGCTAAATATATGAATCCCTTCTCTATCAGTTGAGCAAACACATTTTGATGTATTTATAAACAACGAGCAATTTAAATGACTATCATCCTCGATTTTAATCCTACGAAGAAGAGAGGACTTCAAAGAACAGCAAAATTTTTCTTCAACAAACTGATACTTAAATAAATGCATCGTTGAAACCAACGTTTTGCTTCTACTTTTTCGCTATTTTCATGATAATATTTGCTTTGCAGTCTGGTATGCATCTACAAAAGTCATACCTCTCCATTCTGACTCGCCGAGGCTTGACTATACTTAGTTTGACTAGCTTCTGTATTCTCGGTTTCAATCCTCCATTTCTCAGCTTATATTTTTCACATCCCTAACGCTGTTGGCGATTTCAGTAAAGGAAAATGGGATTATTATCAAAACAAACTCACTTGACGTAGTCTCTCGATCTCCGCTTGGATTCGACTGAACGCATTGTCTTTATCCTCGTGTGATGCTTTCAGGTCATCCACAATTAACTTGAGTCTGTTCACTTCGGATGCTGCAACGATTGCGGCCATGGCGATAAAAAACCGAGATAACACCAAACACAACTAATTCCATGTTGTGGCAAAAATAGCAAAGAATAGCAATTTAAACATGAATCCTCTTTGATTGGGTTAGAAAGTACCTCCACTGCAGCCGAATCAAGATGAGGGCATCGGGCTACGTCTCTTAAGATTTGGTGAAATGACCCCGTTTCAGAAATGAACTTTCCCCTTATAATGACCACCTAGCGATGTACTAAGGCCACCAACTTAAATCTCAAACTATACCCGAAATTTTTATTGGCATCACGAGTAGCTGGAGGATATAATCGACTTCCGGTAAAAGATCCGTTCACAGCTTAAAACATTTGAATAGTTTTGGGCACATAATCCGCATCAAAGGGTGGACAAGGATATTCCTAGATGGAAGCAATGAAAGTTTTGCTTACTAGTCGCCTTTAATGATAAAAATGATAAAGATGATAACGATGATAATAATGATAACGATGATAATAATGATTTTAATGATTATAATGATTAATGAGGGAAGAAAGGAAGTAGAAGACTGAATAGAGAAGATTGAATTGATATGGAGAATAAGAAGACAGCTTATCATCTTAGGCCACGGAAGGTGGCTTGATGAAAAGACTGAGCAATCTGGCGATAAAATCAAATGCCGAGTAAAATTTTCAATAATTACAATGACAGTAATGAATGAAATAATAACCTAATGCTCTATATCCGTATTTCAGATCATCCCTCGTATACGTCTGCTTAATAACACAGGCCAATTAAGTACCATAATCTTTCACTCCTTTTATTAGTTATCTTCCGTATGATTATTCCCGATTTCCAAGGTACTTTTTTATCTTCTGAGTGAATAGGATTAGCTCCCCCCCCCCCACCCTCCCCCCTTCCGATAGTATTTCGGTCAAGTCATTCTATTCGACGTAGGCTACTGCCCTGCTTCTTAACACGGCTATGCCTTCCTTCTTTGCACGACAATTTATCTTTCACGACATCATATCAACTTCGACGAATGTATTTGCTACAGTATGAATGAGGACAATCAGCAAACCTTTCTCTCGCAGTCGTTTCTTCAATCCGATATTACTTTCATCTGTAAATGAAAACAAAAAACCATTCAAAGAGTATTAAACCGCACATCTAAAGATTCGGCAAACGAATCGTTAAACAGCATTCTAATTTGAATAGTTCCATGCCCTTTTGTGCGATGCTTTTCTATTTATTGAGAGGAACTGAATTGATTTCAAACCTTGCGGACTCTTTATGCTAATCTGTCCATCCTTTACTGGAGTGCAACCATTTGCATACTTGATGTGACTTGTTGTAGACTGCAAATAATGCACAATACTTATATGATCATTGTGATAACAGTCCAAAAAAGTGCCGGAAAACTTTGACTCCTACTTTTAAAAAGGGATGTAGTAATGCTTACCAAAATCTAGGACTATCCTATGCTCCTATCTTTAAATCAGAAGTTTACATACAGACAGCCTTAGTTTGCATAAAGGAGGTTACTATCTTGGGCTGTTGAAATGTAAACTTCTGGATTTAAGACATAAACTTTGAGCAAATGCCTTCTTCAAGTGACAGACAAAGCAGCAATTGCAAAGTGTGGGTTATATCATAGCAATGGCATGCTATCAATGGCAGGCACTTCATGACTGACCCTTTCATAAGTGGCTCAAGCCCCACCTTGAGCTTGATGATCTCTTCGAGGGAGAAAAATCCCAGCCCTCTCTCTTTTCAGGCATATGAACCAAGAGGAGTAATCGTATAGAGAGAGTGCACCAGGATTGTTTGATCTGTACAACTTCTCAGTGTCCTCTGATCTACTTAATGAACTAGGAATCTTCAAATGATGCAGCATTATGAGAAAGGACCAGGATACTACAAGATAAGCAAGAGCTTGGTGGTCTACCTAGGTTGAAATTTGAAGACATCACACGTGCTGGACTCAATAGAGGAGTTTGGAAAGAACTGATTCGACAAGAAGCGATCCGGGCAACCCCAGCCAAGCCATGATGATGAAGCAAAGCTTCTTAGTGTCCTAAACTGGTCCTATTATTGATCATGGGATTATGAGAAAAAGCTAGGGCAGGGCTTGATGGCAATACTTTTTCAGGTGGGTCAATTAAAGCAAGAAATTAATGAGAAAAACCCCTGAAATTAAAAAAAAAATCAGTAAAAACCCAAGTTGTATGCCCCACCATTTCTACTAAAAAAACAAACTTGTGAAACATACATTTAACTGGATAATAATGTCCCTGCAAGACTTCATTTCACTAAATCTCACAAAAGAGGAAGCAACTTTGATACTTATCTGCTGGGTTAGTTGGGATTCTATCCCAGAAAATTGTATACTAGAAAAATTTAAGTCTGCAGATGCATACATAAGTTGATTATAAAGTCAACAAATCCACTTTTGAGAAAATCTCTTATGAAAATATTTCCGATTAAGATAAACAATGAGATTATAAATTTCTGTATGCAAAGAGATAAGTTCACATGTGGAGATTCAATAAGTCCTTGCTTACATGGGAAAAGAACACAGTAAAGCCTGCCCGGTTATACCATACAGAAAACTATTGGAAAATCAAGCGCAATTTGCTTTATCATCAATGCAATAGATATACAGTTCTTGGTGCATTGTTCAAGTTCTTTATCACCTGCGTGCCGTAAACTTAACCAAATAAGAGATGTTTTTTTCCTCACCACTATGTACATATGCTGTTAAGCTCCAGGTGCACAATAAATTGCAGCTAAAAGAGGAGCTGAAATAACAAGAAGTTGGTAGAATCTAGAACCAATTATTTTCTATCGTGACAGGTACAAGTGGAAAAATCTCACCAATCTGATACAAAAATTAACAATGCAAAGCATACTTTGCATCAACCACCATGGCCTTTCCTCAACATAACTTGCTAACAAAAGTATAAAAAAAGAAAAAAGTAGTTGATTAGAGTATGGTGCATATGTGCAACACAAAAAGCCACCAAGTATAACACAGACCCTTGGCCAAAGGGCTTTTTGCTTTGTGACAATAATCCATCTTAATTTGCTCGACTGCATAGCCCACTCCACTCTATCCTCAGCAGAAACCATTGGCAGGGCTTCAAGATTTTCTAGGAAAGCAGGTTTTTGTGAAATGGTTTCCTGTTGCTTTCCTTTCCAAAAGTGTTTTTATTAAGAACTTTACAGGGCTCAAACCCACAATCTCTACTTACAAGTCCACACCCTTAACAATCAACCACTATCAAGTAAAAACTTATATGTATAACAGCGATGTCTGGCTTTTCTTTTTGGCATTGAAATGATGAAAATGGACTTTACCTGAACTGAATCATTCAAGTCATCTCTTTCCTTGCCTCTTTTATCCATGGCTTTGTCTTGAACTTGTGACTTTTCAAGCTCTGTTGACAGGATTCCAATTTGAAGAAGAAAGGCCTCTTTTTCGTTCTTAACGTTGTCTAGCTCTTTCAGGAGCTCATCCCGTGTCTGGCCATGCTGGGATTTGAAACAATCAGAGGTAGAAGTTTGCTTTATGCTTAATGGCATAAGTTAATAGCACTATTTATTTGGAAGACTGAATAATATGACACTTTATAAAAGGATGCAGCAGAAAGAAACACCATTACAGTGAAGATATTGTCGAAAGGGTTTAAGGGAGTAAAAAAACTAAGGTTTGATGTAGAGGGACTAAGTTAAGAATGCTTTGATAAAAAATACCCTACGCAATATTTATTGCGTAAAAATTGGATACAATGGGTGACCAGTTACTCTTCTATGACGAGGTTATGCCACACATTAGACCTGCGAGAATCACGCAAGAAGTGCTCACTATGAAATTCATTTTGCTACGAGGTGACTCTGTGAAATATCTCCGATCAAATAGAACAAATGATCCATGATTTCAAATAACAATCGCTAATCCTGGTGGGGCAGAGGCAACAAAGGCAGTGTTTTCCAGAAAAATCTTTGAAACTATAATGGAGGCTCTAACACTCATTGAAAGATAGGGGGAAGCTTGGTCCCTTGTTCCCTCCTCTTAGTCCACGCCTGTGGTTAAAAAACTTAAACTGCATAAGATGCCTTCGTGGTAAAATTGGCTTATTCCTTTCCTTCCATGTATAGAGCGGTCTTAACAAAAAACCTAAACATTCTTACCAAATGATTCATTGCATCTTCGATGAACAGCATGAAGTACGATACATTACTCGCCCACTGAAATAACTTCTCAGCTTCGGCACGAGTGAATCCTGATGGATAATTGCTTTCGACAAGGAGGCGTTCAAAATTCTCGATTAAAGTTTTAATGTCGTTGAGACTTCCTATCTCGCCTCTGCTCGCTGTGTGATGTCGCGGTAAATGGTACGAGGCCGGTTGTTTGTCAGCCTCTTTGAAAATATCATCCATCTCTTCGAGAGCCCTTTCCAGCATAGACGCTGCTTCGCTTCCGACCGCGGACATTTTTTGGTATTTTATGAGTAAACAGTGAGCTCAATCAAGTTATTTTCATTCAAGGCTGAAGCAAATCCGTTCCGTGAAATGCTTGCGACTAGTACTTTGTGTAACAGTCATCTCCTTCGCAGCTGCTGTCATGCAATTGCATGGTCATTGTAACAAACTTCTGACAGCAGACAATTTCGATAAACTTGCTTTATTTCGAGCTGTCGCATCAGAATCACACCATATGGCCTAAATTAATTGCATAAAAAAAATTAAATTTTCTTCTATGAAATCTTTTGATGTCATCATGATAAATGACGTCTACCACCAACGTTGATTTCGCATTCTACCATTTCCTCCCATCTAACTCTATCTTTGGCGTCCCTCCCAAAAATAGTCACAAGTGGGTTGCATATATTGTTAATGAGTCACGTTTTTTGTATTCTTAGACGTGTCGTGTTTGGCCCTTAGTCATCTCAAGCACATCTAGTTGTGGGAAACAGGATCGTTGAATGCACTTGGCCATTTTTGGACGTGCAGTTTGAACCCGAAAATGGTCTGAATATCTTGCACAGTAGAGATCCTGGTCGTCTTTCTTGCCTCTGAATTTTTTTAATCCATTGTCATTATTCATGCTTGCTGTGGACGGAGACATTCTGCACTCTAGTAAGTCCCTCCACTCGTATCTGGCTTTGGCTGCTTCTGCTGATCCGATCGTTAAATTAGTGGGAAGCATCCACCTAGGAGTCCCAAGATTCTGGGCTTGATACGGTCCATATCAAGTCAGTGAGAGACCCCAGTTCGTCTTAACTGACTCCCGTCATAGATTTCCTTCGATCAAAACATCGGCGTGGCATTTCAACTCCGCATAAGAGTTTCTCGGGTCCGGCGTGAATGAAAAATGGATAGCATTTCTGACTGTTGGTCAATCTTCTCATTTCTGTGGCTGCCGTGTGCTCCATTCTCGGTTCACGGTTTTCTCGGCATCTTTTCACGTTCGGATAAAGAAAGGATTGGATGGAAGCGGCTATCACTGTTGAGCGCTATTAACAAATCTATTCAAGTGATCAACAACATGACAATACCACATTGGAATTCTCAGCTTGGACATTTTGGCAACAGAAAACACAGAGCAGGTAGATTCTTCAAACAATCTTGTTTTAGCTAGTTAAAGTTGGGAAAGACTCTGGCGGCCTATCACAAAATCCCCGCAAAAGAAGAAAGACATAGGAAGAAAGACATAGGCAGATAAGATCAAGTTTACTGACTCTGGATTCGAAGGAGCACAAGTTGTGTTATCCTGGAAGGGAACGCGAAATGAAGGGGTTCCAAAGATTCCAAATGGATGAAACGATGAAAGGTTGTGGGATAGAGTTCAGGGATTTGGTAGTGAAATTGGTTTGAATTTGCGTGGATTGGTAGTTCTTAGACCTCTCAGGGAGTCCGGTATAGTACCCCAGAAGTCCGGAGAGCAATGTCCGTTAGAAGATAGAAGGGCCGGCAACCAAACGAAGATGAGAGAGAGGTTGGATAACTTTGGTGAGGCTGAGATGTTGATGAGACAAATGGCTTTTGACAGGACGTCGTTGAGAATGTCGTATTCACAAGACGAAATAATGTTTTTAGGAACTTCCTAGAGGTTATAGACATTGTAAATTTCTTTGATTCACGTAACTGATCAAGAGTATTTTGACCATTACATGATATTCTTCGGCTATGTCAAACAAGAAAAGAACTTCAGCTGTGCAGTAGTGAATGTTGCCACAGCTGTGGCCATGATGGTTCGCACCATACCTTCGTTTCAAAACAATTATACGGATACTCTTGCTAACATGAAGATTTAGGGCATTCATTGTTGATAAATTCAAAAAAGAGGTCATTCGAAATAATGAGGAAGGACATTTAAAACTAGGCACCGAATCAGGTAAGATTTGCAGTTCTGAAGTTCTAGTAAAATAAATCTAAGGCACACATGAATGTGGTAACAGGGATGGATTTTTCGTCCAAAAATTTCCTCCATATACAGTCAAAATTATAACGAGTCCTAGCAAAAAAGCGCGTCCTTGGCTATTCAGAACTCGTAGCATTCACGTCAAAGGCTGCAGACTGTCATGCGGGCATGAACACTAGAGGAAACAATAAACGTTTAGTCGTGCCAAAATAAAGACTGAAAGGGGGAAGAAAACGCTCATATTTCAAGGAGCCGAAATCTTTAACATGATAGCTACTAAAATACAGGATAGTGAAGGACTACCTTGCTTTAAGTTTGAGTGAAGGACATTTCATTTGACTTTTAGCTTGGTATTTATATGAATAGCATTATATTTTATAACGTGCTCACATATCTTTTTAAGTTCCTAGGAAGCAGGTCCTTCATTGATAACATCAAGATTTTATTACTGAAGAAGCAAATCTGTTGAAAAATGATGATGGTGATTGCTATTATAATTATCAGTATGATGATTGTTTGTTATCATAAAAAAAGTATTCGTTAATATATCCTCTATTAGCTGAATAGATATTTTGGGCAGTCTTCCGATCTTTTTTTGGAGATATACAAACGCATTGAAATTGACCAATGTAATCCATCTTAATTACGTCATAAATCTCCTCCAGCATAATCCGTAACTCGGAACTTCTTCCTTATTGACTAATACCTAATTAATGATATAACTTTTTTTCGTTGTTAGTTGCTGTAAGCCAGCCAAATATAAGCTATCTTTTTTAGCGAGATGTGTATTTGTAATATTTCAAGAATATAATGAAAGAATGAGCTTTGGAAAAAATTAGTTCAAAAAATGGTATGGCAAACACTGCAATCGATTCGCATAAACTAAGCATTGATTTCAGAATCGGTAAGAAAATTTACTGAGAACAGTCAACAAATGACAACTTCATTTTCTAATGATACCTCTGCTTAATATCACTCAATTTGCTCCTTCACTGGCAACAAACAAAAGTTGATTCCACAGTAATTTATTGATAATCTCACGCATGTAATCGATGTAACTAATTCAAATTAAAGAATACTTTCTACCGGCAATTTAACGTAAGACGTCGTTAACAAAGCACTGATTTTCAGGGTCTATACAAGCCACAATTGAGCCAAGAGATTATTAACGTGGCTATCAAGTGGATCTAGCCTGCAACGGTACCTTGCACTCTCTGGTGGGGAGGCAAAACGATTTCATCAGGAACACCCCTTCATTTCGCGTTGCCATTTTACACCATCAATGCTGTGATGGAGCAATGTAGGTAGACAGTTGTTACGAAATAAATAGCAAACCAGCATGCCACATCATTAGAGCAGACAAAACACTAGCTCGTAAAGGGCTGGATGAATTCCTAAAGCTATAAGGGAAAGAAACGTCAGTGTGCCAAATGAATCGACATTACATAAACTGTGGAAAGGGGAGACTGCTAGCCAGATCTCCGCCGTAGCCAGAGAAAGGGGACGTTGGTCGAATGTCATTCCACGCGGTCTACGTAACGAAGAGGCGACGGACCTAATGACGACAGTTTGGCTTAGCAAGAGCTTTGCAGTTTACCTCAGAAGAAG